>JAQNBH010000008.1:43817391-43834891 GCA_028752905.1 Cladorhizidae sp. MBARI D1340-BT2
CACATTTTTAACACCAGAACAACAACTGTGAATAATATCAGCTCCTTTATTAGTTTTAGAATGTGTTTACAAGTTAAAGTCATGTTGTATTTAGCTTTTTTCCTTTACCCTCACCTTACCAATCAACCTGCCTGCTTATTATCTGTGCATTGTATCTCAGTCTCGTTACCTATTATTATCCCTTTCTTTCATGTAATGCAGTAAAGATTTTTCTTCTGTCTAATTGGCTACCTCCCAGAACAGGCCGACTTAATCCACATAATCCGGGCTGCCCAGGAAAACACTCATCATTTCCAGAGGTTAACTGTTAAAACCATAAATATCAATGTGGTTTATCACACATATGCTACATCATAATAATGATTGTTCTGCCATCACTAAGTACGTACAAACATTAAATGACAATGACTACTGAAGAAAATAAACATGAATGTGTACTACTTTTAATGATTATTACAGCTAAAATAATGAATAAAAAGAGTTTCTTTGGATTGGCATGGGGGGATGCTCCAAAGACATAAAGGCATGGGAGCCTAGGTGCCAAACATCTAGTATTTTCATCATTAAAGAGTGGAAACCTAACAAACCACCCACCAGAGTTGCTGGTAACCACATCATAGATGCGAACTTTTTCAAGTTGCTAGAAGAGAAGAAAAATATATTTCATTTGTGATCCATGGTGAGTTTTCACCCAGTTTTTATCACCATTTTCGCCCGCAGCCCTAAACCAGTATATCATAGCAATGGGGAACTTACGTCATGCACGTTCAGCCATGCCTACTTATTCCCAATGGAAAACTAATTCTTGAACATTACACTGAAAGCTCACAAAGATCTCAGTGGCTGAAACATAGAGAGGGAGGGGGGAGGGGGGGAGGGGAGGGGGGTGGCTTAAGCTCCCCTAATTTAAGAAGTGGAGGGGCTGAATTCTCTTAAGTATTCATACCGAGTCATATTATTTTTGCTGACATTAATACAAGTGTAAAAATAGCGGTGTGCTAAATTGTTATACACACCATATTTAGTGTGTTAGCAGTGGCTGAAACATGTGAGGGAGGGGGTGGGGGCTTAATTTTAATACAACATATTCCAGGGGTGTTCTTTATAGAGCACGCATTGATAAAGGCATCAAATGGTCAAGACTTTCAGAGTGATTTGGAAATGTTTAAAGAGCCTTGCTTTAGTAAGGATGTAGCCAAGATATAAATATATCAGGTTTAACCAGACTGCCTTTTCTTTACAACATTGTTTAAAAAAAGGGTCACCTTCTGTAAAGAATGTAACTTCAATCTGTGAAGCCACGAACAACAAAGAGATATTTAAAAGGGTGTTACTGGCAGTTCATCACTTAGTTCAATTAATCTTAACCTACTTATTTAATTTCTGTGAGATCATTTTATGCTTTGAAACTGCTTTACTCAACCTAACAGTCTTCAATGACAGAATTCCGCTTAAACAATTGCATTTTCACAAAGAGTATATGGATAAATGAATTTGTACAGAGGTTTTATAAACTATTAACTAGGATTTTATTATTTTTGTTGTGAATTTTGTTGGTCAGCTGTTAATAATTTTTTCGGCAATATATATCATAGTGTTAACATTGAGCCCCTCCCCCCCCCCACCCCCCCCCCCACCCCCTCCCCTCCCCTACCCTCCCCAAAAAATTGGTGGTGTTTCAGCCGCTTGTCATAGTAGATTTATGTCACTCTTAGATTCTGCGATTTGGATATAACAATTTGCCAGTCTACTATCTGCCTTAGGCTAGGATTAGAAAGCATATGGATAGCACAAATTGATAAAGAATGCGTAACCATCTAGAAGCTCACACTTGTGTAGTGCTCCACCATTCAACTAAATATACAAGCAAAACAAACAAACAAGCTTTAGAGCTACTCGTAAAGTTGACATTGCTGTATTGGATGACAGTCTCTTGTCTATTTCACCAACTCAAAGAACTGCACACAGGTTATCATAATAATACCATTACTAAATTTCTGCTATAAGACAAGTCCCAAGAGTGTCCTTGACAGTATTCGCCGGTAACATTGGAAGCTGTAATTCACTACATACCATACAATTTCCTTTATGGAATATGATGCCGGTGGCTTCCCCATAACTGACTAGAGGTTGACAAAAGTGCCAACATGCACACCCACTAGGACGTAAATTGTATGTTGAGGAATAGTAATCTATATCCAAATCAAATACTGTACAGAATCTAAAGAGCGACATAAATTTACTACAACAAGGATAAGTCTGACTAACAGGAACCAGGTCCAGGAGTCAGCTGCCCTTAAATAGGCTGGCTGATTCCCAATGGACATGACCATAAAAGGAATAATATGATTCTGTTCTACATGTGCAATTAATGCATTCCAATATGTGTACGAATTAAGTAATTTGTTAGCACATCTATTAAGAGTTGATGTGCTGTTTGTTAGGCAGGTTAGCCTAACACTCCTCCCTCCTAATGGCCTTTTTTTTTACTTGTTGATTGTATATATGCAGATAGCATTATCCATTACACAAATATCACATTTCATATATTGTTGCAATAGTTGTAGAGGACCAGCTAGATTATTCTTTGGACTATAAACCTTAAGGACCAGCTACATTCATCTTTGACTGGTGCTGTTTTAACCTTAAGGGTGGCTGATACCATTCTTTACTAAGCGCTATATAAACTTTGGCTATGACTTTGCAGCTCTATGAATTCTTCACCTTTTACTCCATGGACTTGATATATAGCTCACTCTCTGTGTACTCTCTTTTGATTGTTGCATATGTATAACCATGCCCCAGTTACAGGCATTCAAAGTTGGTGACCTCAAGACCTGCATGCCCGAATTTTGTGCTCTTAATTGGAAAGTGCTAGACAGTTGAAATTTGAACGAGTGAGCTCTACAAGTGTTTCGCACGGGTGGAAAATAGTGCATTCCAATTAAGAGCTAGAACTGAAAAGTAGGTTTAGAGGGGCACCAATTTTGACTGCCTGGAACTGAGGCATTGTTAAACCTATGCAACAATGTTCAGTATCAAAGTCTTTCAAGGGACTGTTAAATTATTGTATTCCAAATCTAGCATCACTGGTACTTCCCCTCGACTATCAACTGCACAAAGATACAACATGGAAATAGGATGCAATATGCAAACACTCATTTGCAGATGCAAAAAGGGCTCTGGTATTTCACCCTTTATAACCCCTCTTGTTCTCCTGCCATTACAGGAGACACTTCTGCATAGCAATTGAGATCGATACAGTTATCTCCCATTCCTTGCCAAATGAAATGCAACACCCCATCACATCTGCCACTCGCACTCTTGCAGATGGTGAGCAGAACTATTAACTAGCAGAGTTGGAGAAATGAGCACTGTCACTCATTTTGATATCAAGGAGTTTCACAAGTATCTTTATGGTCCTAAGAAGGGGGTACCTCCTCTGGCTGCTGTGAGACTACAGAGATGGGTTGTACTTCTATCGGTATACCTTTATACCATACAGTTCAAGTCTACCTCAGTCATGCCGATGATGATAGACTACCCAGATTGCTTCTCAATGACCAGACCACTTTGGGACTTGCCACAAAGACAAGCAACTATAGCAATGCCCAAACTAATTTTCTCAAGACAAGTGAAACAGGCTGAGGCTAATGACCCAATGCTCAATCCATCATAGGAATAATATACCAAGAACGACTGGCCAGAGGTCATTCCTAGTGAACTAAAATGTTGCTAAATTGAAATACTTTGCTTTCAGCAGGAGTAGCATGTGTGCAATGATTTTTGATGTTTGGATCATATTGGGATTGTGATCTATGATCTGATGTTAAATAGCTTGGCATCATCACACCGATCATTCCAAATTTGTCTCTGATCATGGACTTTGTTAATAGCCACTTCGATGTACTTGTATACAGCTACCATCTCAAAAGCATGCTTCAGAACTTTGTTACTAAGCCCTTTCAGTTCATCACAGCCAATAACCAATGCAATTATATTGGAGCCAGTTTTCAGTGAATCTTTCAATTTCTCTTCTCTGGTTGAAGTGGGTGTGGCCCAAGACTAATTCTCTTTGTCCCTTGCTGCATCCTTGTTCTGTATGCTCATGTGACTCACACATAGCATGCAGTGATGTAAAATATACTCAAAAAGAGCATTGAATATTTCTAGGCAATCAAGTGTTTCAGTCCATCTGGTGTCTTGCAGAGAACTTTGAATTTAGAGACATGGATTTACAGAACACACACATTCAGGACATTGGGATACAGGTAGAAGAAAACAGATGCCTCATTGATTATACGCAACATGCTTTGGAGAATCTTAACTGACCATCGCTTCCCAGTTATTATCCTTAAGAATACGAGAATGACAGGAGTATAAGGGTTTTTCCCTCCCTGCTTAGTACCTGTGCTCCTCTTTTCTCACCAGGTATTGCTGAAGTACTGAAGTATTATCAAGTGACTGTGGTTTACATTAAAGCCATGTTTGGTAAGGAACAGCACTGACCACATATTCCCCAGCAGGCCTGTCTGGAGGAAGTCAATGAAGGCTTCCCTGATATGATCCTCTGTGCCAGTTATGTCAAATATCAAACAGAGAGACAGTATTTCCTGGTTGCCAAGAGAGTCTGTAACCCCATCAGCTATAACAATCTGGAAGTGCACATTTTTCAGAGGTTTAACAATAAAATTATATATTTTTATATGAGTAATGCTGGTTCTTCTTTCCATGCTCTAAACTTTCATACAAAATATGATTAACGTTGGCAGTTTGTGCAATGATTACCACTTACTTGTTGCAGAGTTAGCTGTCCAATCATCTTTAGAGATAACAGCTGCATACAGTCTGCTATGACTGACAGGATGTGTTCTGGCAGTTTCTGATGTCATTTCTGTCAATCTAGGTTTCAGGATGGGTATAAGTTTTTATAAAGGATTTTACAATCATCATGCATTGTGGTGGAACTAGAAAGAAAGCATAATAGGTAGTAAAATATCCATCCTTGCCTTTAGCCTTGCTGAAGATTTGGAATTTGGAAGGGTGTTTTTTTTACTTTTCTATCTAGAGTGCCTCAAAACACCATTTTTTCACTTGGCAAATAGTACACAGTACTTTCAGTATTGACTACACTGGAAGTGGAGGAAGGAAATGCCAATCATACATTTGACTTCAACGCGATGACAGCGCCCACGCTGCCCTTCCATTACGACTGGCACATTTTTGCGATGTCTGTGCGTATATATAGCGATGGCTTATGTTAAATTTAAATTTATGCTTGCCATTTAGCTACGATAGCAATGGATGTTGACACTAGCAGTTCTTCTATCAACCGAGCTACTGCAGAGGAAAGCAAAGCAAAATGGTACTTAGAAGTTGTGCTGCTTTGTGTGCTAATTATTGGAGTGTTGAGTCTATTTTCGCTACCAATAGTATTTTATTATCTTCCGGGATCAGAGGTAAGATTATTTTGTGGCTACATTTTATTTCAGTTCAATATTTATGAGTTCTTAAATTGTTAATGGTTGGGCTGAAGCTATTAAAGGTAGGCCCTAAGTTGAGCTAGGACCAGTAGGTACTTCCGAGATATTATAATAGCCTGCCTCTGCTTCACCATTCCTGTCTAGCTGGAGAGGGTAGGGTCACTCTATATGTACCATAATTGTTAATAATTCGTGTGTGAGAAAACAATAAAGAAAACAGCAATAGACATGAGAAATAAAAGGACCGAACAAATAAGTGTATGTATAAGCATCTCTATCTGGCCAATCCCACATTTCTCTAAGGTCGCCAATCATGGGTGATCTATCTTCTGGGGGAGGAAGTGTGGGCAGGAGGGGGTTAATGAGGAGTGAACAAAAAAGTTTTGCTTACCTCCAAAACTTTCGGAGAAAATCCATGGATACTAATAGCAGCAGCATGCAGACCCATTCTGATAATTAGGTTGTTTGTGGTCACTCCGTGACCACATCTATCAGTTCTGACTCACTACCACCCAGTTAGCACATGCCTGTACTCTGCAGTCAGCAAGCTAAGTTTGTTACTAGCTAATGAAATGCCACCTCAGCAACCACCTGGAAAGAAAAGTAAAATGAGGTCATACAAGAATAATTAGATATAAGACCCTGGGTGGAAGGTGAACTATCCCTGGATGGCCAAAGAGTAATGTGTATGTTGATAAGTTACAAGTGGCATGGGTGAGCAGGTGTGTGAGCAACTGGGTTAAGGCAACATATTTTTAGACTGTCATGTTGTGTGGATGGAAAAAAGGCTATTTGCTCTCTCTGTCTGAACATAGGACTGTAGTAGAATGACTAGTGTTGGCTAGCTAGGAAAAGAAGAATGAAAACAGTGAATTATTCTCTATTTCCCAATCAAATTCCATATCCACACACTACCACCTTCAACTCTTTAATTATATTACAAATTAAGTTTGCAAATCCATAGTTACAATACAAATGTCTCTTTGGAAGCACTCTGAATCCAGGTGATGTTTTGTTGTGGACCTAGCCTGCTGTAGTTTCTATTTGCTTACTTAGAGCTTATTCAACTCAATTGCATCTAATTGTATTTGCATTTAAAAAATGGCTATTAATTTAATCCAGTCACAGCTGGAGGGTACAGTTGGACAGGCATTTCAAATGAAGTTCAACTATTTATGTGCTTACAATTTGAGGGATGACTGCTAATAGAGGATTTATAAATAATCCATGAGTATGTGTATGTAATTTACTTTGTTATATATCGTGAATGCAGGAGTGCTCCTTATATTAATTTGATCACTATTTTTAAATGGTGGTCGGTAAAATTTTAAAAAAACTGATCAAAGCTCATATCCTCACATTGGCCATGCACAATATTTTCTGCACGTGTCCTTTTAATTCTTCACTAAAGTAGTAAATTGGCAGAGCCAAATACCACTGAAAGATTGAATATTCATCCTCTAATCTAGGTATTTCTCTCTCCTTTTTCCCTTTTACATTACTTGTGTAAAATACGTCCCTTAATTTTTTTTAAATGTGGTGCCAGAAGACCGCCAATGCACATCCACGACAACTGCTTCTCGAAGTAAAGCTATGGGTAGTGATTACTGCCAATGATGCAATCTAGCTCGCATGTTTTATGATCAGCACTGTGTAGAATAGAACTCGAGTCATAAATAGAACAGATACCTTCTACTCAGTTATTCTCTCCAGTTTGTGGAATTCTCATGCTGGGAAACTGTTTCCAATCCCAAAGAGGAGAGTACTACCAAATCATCTGTTGTTTAGAACTTTAACTTTTATGGGCTGAAACTGACCCCACCTTTAAAACTAATTGTGGCCAAGGCCTGCTGAGGGTAGAATAGTGGCGAGCATCTATCTCAGAAACTTATACTAACCCTGCTCTAGGCAGATACCAATTTTAGCTAACTGGAGTGGTATAGAAATTTAAAAATTATCTTGTGCCACTGTAACCAACTCCTTGAATGAGGTTGTAGCTGCCCCTACAGGCCTACATAGATAGCTACCAAGATATGGTACTTGCTGATTCTTGTGTATTGAAAAATGTGGTGTACGTATGTTATGGTCAATGATAGCAGTACGACATAGCACGTGCTGATATCCAACAACAATAAAGTTCTGAGTTAAACCTGTAGAAGTTTGTGTGGTCTCCACTGCTCAACTGCATGGACAGAGACAAACAAACAAACAAACAAACAAACAAGAGCTATCAGACATACTCAACCTCACAATTTTTCTTTCACAATATCATTCTGAACAAAACTACTGGAAGCTTTAGGGAATCCCTCACTAGCAAACTGATAGGGTTAAAGAGAGCTCTAAGGTAGTTCATTGTTGCCATGTTGCATAATTGGTGAGCTGTCATTGCAAATGTGAAATACACATGCGTGGGTACATTTAAACAGAATAGCTTATCATGCCAAGTGCCATGCCATTTCTGGTGAGGTAACTTTTCTGGTGAGGTAACTTCTAGCAATGCCTAAATTTAATGCACTGGTCCTTGACTTGTACCTCACCTCTCCATAAAATTCCATGAAAATTAGGTTTTGTGTAATCTTCTTACAAACAGAGAGACACTGACAAGATGAACAAACAAACTGAAGTGAAAACATGACCTCTTTGGCAGAGGTGACAAGAACATTTATTTTATTTTTATTTAAAACAAACAAGTGTATTGGATTGAGTTGTTAAAAAAAGAAAGGAAACAAGACTGCCCGAGCAGCCATTTATATTTAGCCATACATTTAATGCCATCTACAACAATACTTTTAAAAGACTACCTGAGCAGCCAGCCATACATTTAATGCCATCTACAACAATACTTTTAAAAGACTACCCGAGCAGCCATTTATATTTAGCCATACATTTAATGCCATCTACAACAATACTTTTAAAAGATTACCCGAGCAGCTTATTTAGCCATACATTTAATGCCATGTCTTTTCATCAGGAATAATGACTAGATGCTATAGCCTTCATCAGGAATAACATCGAGTGAAGTTAATTATTCAGAAAGTTATTGTATCTGTGATATGGCAACTAAGACTTCATTGAGAATAATATATCAGGGAGTCAAACCAATGTATGGAGTATACTAGCACCTTCCCTACAATGATTTAGACCCCTTTTTTAAATGGCAGATTGCAACCCCACCCACCACCCCTGCCACTACAATCTTAGAAGTGGTACACTGCAGTTACAATAGTTCTCAAGTGATTTAGTCCTCATAACCAGCCTACCAGGTGCTCTCTACCCAGCCCTGAGGTAGATTAGTCATCTCACAGAGTTTAGTTAATTATTTTTGGGGGTTATCATAAACTCATCCATTTAAGGAAGCTGCTCCTTGATGTGATTAAAGCCACCATCCTGGAAGGACTGGCAAAGGGAAGATGTGTTTCTTACAAGATTCTGTTATTGACCATCAGCTGTCCATTCAACTTCAATTGGATGCAGTTACCCATCAACTTCTCCTTCACCATAAGGACAAATATGTCTTGCAAGCAAGACATTTTACAAATTCAATGTGAAGCAAATTAGTGAATGGTCTGGCTCACAAAGCTAGCCCCTTTGCCTCATCTGTTGCTCTGGCGAAGGCCCTGATGGCTAACTTGTTCTTACTCCACTTACTTCATACTCATGTCGTTAGTAAATACGTTTTGTCAAGGCAGCAAACACTCTTATCCAAGCACACCCAGAAGGCAGGTGGGAATATATCATGTTGCAGATGGTATATGTTTTTATGACTGCATTCTAGTTGCTGATTCTGCTGTTGCAACAAACATATGCACTAACTAAAAACAAATTAAGAAAGAAAATTAAGAAAAAGTCAGCAAATATTCTGAAGAGTAATTATAATGTAACATTGAATGTACACATTATAACACTAATAATCATGTTCTAATTATGTAGATGTCATCTAATGCCAGTACAAATACTTCGTGCTCAGCACCACTCCAGTATGCTACGACCAGTGGTATCTGTCTGACAGAATTAAACAATATTCTGACCTCATCCAAGTGTCCACTTAATCCAGAAGGAAATATCTTCGTCTTGAGGAATGAAGAAGACAATGTTGCACGACTGATGAATGGACTTGCTGCTGTTGGGGCAAGTCCTGAATGCAGAAGTAAAGCCTTACCCTTTTTATGTCAGCATCTATTTGGGTTGTGTGGTGGGTCAGGGATACCCATCCAGCCCACCTATAGTCAGTGTGAAGCGATCAGCAACACAGTTTGTCAACAGGAGTGGATGCTAATTAAAAGACTCAACATTGATGTTCCTGACTGTGCCATGTTTCCACCCGAGGCTTCATCCTGCCTGGCACTGAATGACAGTTTCTCCACAAATGAAACAAATTCATCAGGTATTTACAGTAAGGATATGTTCATGTACTAGCCTTCTTTATTTGTTTTCAAGCTTGAAAAGTGATGATCTTTGCTGACATGCACATAGGAAACACCGTAATGTTTCTCATAATAACGAATAAGGCTCATTTGTTAAATTGTTTAAATTGGTGGATTTACATATACGTATCTTCAAATAAATGTAGCATTTGGATAGCAATTGTGCAATACCCTTGCAATTTGGTTGAGCTCACTAGATGACACACCTCCCTACAAAAGTTGAGTATACTTCTGAAACTCAGCCTGCTCTATAGTGTCTCTAAACTCCGTCAACTTTGGGTTTAGCACTCAAATATATAATTTAGGCAAAGATGTTAGACTATTTACCCAGCTGGCTCATATGTGCTCCATTAAGGATATATGTGCTCCATTAAGGATATGTGTAGGTGTAACAATCTCACCTGCTGAGATAGTTTACTAGTAAAATTGTTGCAGTTAAAAATGCAAACTGACAATTGGACAAAACTTAACAGACATGAACATGCATAATAATTTGACCAGCACAGGAAATAAAGATCACCACATCTTCCTTCTAAGATAGCCTGGGGCAAGTAGCATTAATGCCAGTAATTGACTAGGTGGTTATTTCTCTTTGAGCGAGAATTCCCAGAGTTGGGGACTTGATTTGACTCCGTTTTGCTTGAGTTTAGTATCACAATGTGTGGCAGATGGTTTAGAATCTCTATTTGATGACTGCAATTCCTTAGTATTTCACCGTGTAGGTTCTTATTTCCCTGCCCATACAGTTCCAATGGGCTCAACCCACACCATAATATCGGTATGACCCATCACTACAGATGAAGGTCAGTGGGTGTTTCAGCAGCCTTTGATTGCCTGTACCATCATTGTCAACCACTCTGTGGGAATCATGGACTGCAAGTCAGATGTTTAAAACTCTACATCATTGCAAACACAGAGAATTCTTTGGAGGCATATGCAGACCATATCATTCCAGAGCACTTCAGGAATCCCATGATGGGAAGAGTCTGCAATGATTTCATCCAACATTGTTGATGAAAGCTTTTTGTAAATAATGGTCTCTTTTGGACTGAAATAGATCTGTTGCCACTGTTTGCCAATGGTTATCTAGCATCACTGCCAATAAGAGAGGTTCGTTCTGCTGAAATGTTTCCTTCCCATGTTCTGGACATTCTAGACATTCTGCTGAATTTAACCCAAGTTCCTGTCCACCGAACCATTATATTGACTAATTATGTATCTTTAGATTTTCAATCCCCTATTCTTCCTGATTGAAAATGTTACTAGTGTAGCTGTCATTGTTTGTCTATTTTCTTCTGATTCTATTAATTAAGTATTATAGGTAAGTAGTTGGTTATATATTTTATAAATTCTGTTTTTAAATCTGAAGGAAAGGGAAGTCTTCTAAATGGCACCACAGTGGAATGTTCTGAAGGTTTCTACCAAGTAAATGACTCGGGTGTTTGTACAGCAAATTGCTATACCTGGACGCAATACAATAAAGGAACGTCCATATTGATAGATCTGTTATCCTTCACTATTACACTCATTGACTTTCTAGCTGATGTAGCAGTAATCATTACATCTTGTCTATTACGCAAAAGAATGTGAGTTGATCTTCTAGTTCAGTAAATCATTACTATCATTACAAGTAGAATTTGTAGGCACAAAGATATCTTTATATTTACCACCATGTTGTCACCACAGGTTTACTTTTCCATCAATCTTCATAGTGTACTTGATGATAGATCTAATGATTTCACGTAAGTAACATTCCTATTTCAACATTAAAAATTAAGATGTTTCTTGTTTCAGGGTCCTTGGTTCTAGTCAGCTTCATAAACCGCAACAAACTCTTCTGTTCATCTAGGAATCTAATTGAAAGCTCAATGGAGGTGACACCCTTTTGTATCATATCAGGTACATATAAGATCATCTGAAATTTTCATTCCCTGTTTTATTGTGTGTGCTAGCTATACATTAATCCCATTTGTTCATAGTTTGGTTAAATATTGGTTTATTGGAGTCACTTGGGGTTATAGTCTCCAACTCATGTAATGTTTTTTCAGAGATGAGATTTCAATTTTATGAACATGTGTGCAGTTATTGAAGATATTTGGCTAGCTCATAGTCACCATCTTACAAGCTGTGGACCTTTTGAATACAGAATTCCTTGCAGATGTAGGAAAGTGCATATTGGAGGGACAAGGGAGAACTTGCTATTGCAGGGCATGCATGGAAACACAACCACCCAGTGTATGCTCAGCAATAACAGGCTCTTACCTTATAGAGCAGCAAAAGGAATGACTGGTAAAGGAGGAGCTGTAGCTACATCAATTTCAACTAAAAATTAATGCTTCAATTCGCTCTACTGCTGGGAATTCTCAAGACTAAATATATTTGATTCAGACAGGTATAACTGTGTCCATTTCATGTGAAACATGTTGCCAACGAGTATAAATTCATATTTAATTTTTATTGAGTGCAGTTAAAATGGTGATAAAACTAAGTAGATTCAATAAATGTCCTCTTTTTGGTCAGTTATCAAAAAGTGCTCCCAACTTGAACTTCAAAATTGGAGCTTATTTTTCAAGATGGCTCCAAAAATTAAACTTTTTATCATAGAACTTTAGCATCATCCAATTAAGTATCTTTTAGACTATAATGAAATCATTTCTGCTACTTGTACAACACTTCAAGTGATAGTCGCTGATTTATCCAATCTTGGACATCCTAAAACTAACAGTGTAGTGTTCTAATATTAGTAAGTCTACTGGATAGTTTTACAAGCTCTGGCAAGGAGTGCTATGTAGCAAAGTTCATCTACATTCTTGCTGCATCCACA
Organism: Cladorhizidae sp. MBARI D1340-BT2; assembly: GCA_028752905.1. NCBI lineage: Eukaryota > Metazoa > Porifera > Demospongiae > Poecilosclerida > Cladorhizidae > Cladorhizidae sp. MBARI D1340-BT2. The sequence goes on from JAQNBH010000008.1 coordinate 43,830,123, forward strand.
ATTATTCATGCTAGAGAGTTTTTAGGTTGAAGAGCAGTCCAGATGTTTTCCTCCCTGCCATGTTTAAACCAATCCCGAGTAATATGGGTTCTCTGTTTCTATTATTGATACCAGTGTGTGGCATGTACCAAACCACCAATCCTTTTCCGCTAAGGTAATTCAAAGGGAAATTGATATGGTGATTGCCTGCAGACCTATTAAATGATAAATCTTCAGAGATAAATTGATGGCAACTTGTATACTTGTATCACCTTTTGAACAAGACTGCCACAAAATATGTTTTATCTGCCCAACTTAGCAGGAAACTCATGAACACCCAACAGAAATGAGATATCTAGTAATCCAAAACAATTATTCAAATATAGAGACTCTAGTGACAGATACTTCAATGCTCTTTACATGGTACGATGCTTTTATTTTAAACAAAGTAGGGGTTGAAACCATTTACCCTGTTCACTTCCTTAACAATCACAATATTTGAGAAATTATGAATGACTGTTCGCTCTGTATCAAAATGCGTTTGCATTAAAGGACATTGTCAGAGACCTCCCCTTCTGGTAGAAAGTATAGCGGATTTCTAAGCTATAACCTAACAAGAATCCTGCTATATCTTAGCAATTAATTGAATAACTCGGCATATTATGGAGACTGCCTTGCCCAATAATACCAGCTCCTTTAAATAGGTTATTGGCCTGCTATAAAATCAGTTTTTATATATATGATAATAGGTCAGAATCACTGTGTTTATCTAAGTGTTAATTATATTGTAGTTATCAGTTAGTTCACACTGCCTCTGCAGTATCATTGGGTCCAGCCTTCTACTAGGAGGTGGATCCCTAACAGACCCATCACACTCTATTGTAGTAACTTGAAAAGTGGTTTCTATAAATCAAGTGATCTATGTCTGACCTTGTCAATTGCACCAGCAATCGCAAGGTTTCCTATGGTTCTGCGCAAACTTCACTCTACTCTCATCATCACATTCTATGGTGGCCATCTCAAAAGACAAACTATGAATTTAGTGACTAGACTATTTCTTAATTACAGCACCTCCTATGGTACACCACATACCTGTATGACAGTTCCTTCAATGTAGAAAAATATTATGATAAGCTGCATGGCTACATATGGCGCGACCTGAACAATACCACACCTATAAACACAGAGAAGCTGGGAACACAATGCTAGACAATATATTGGGCCATTTTTAAGTAAGCTATAAGGTTCACCATATTTCATTGAACAGAAAGTGCTCCCCTCAATAGTACTTGTACGAATCCTAAAGGAAATAGAAACCACCAGGTTTAGTCAAAGGAAATTGATCACCACCTTTTGTGTATCATACAACAATAGTGTGGATATGATTTTCAAGTTCAAGAGCAGGTTGATGCAGCTTCAAAATGTATAAGTGAACTTTCCCAAAATCCCTGCCAAAAGATCATTTGAACAGTCATTTCCTTCTAGTGATCATACCTTCCCTTAATTAGACCTAATGAGATTGCAACTGTTGTTGTGAACAGTAGTGAAGATTGAGGATCAAAACTATTCATGTGGCAACACTGCAGTTATTAACCTCTTGATAATAATTTGGAAATATATAATTATCAATCAGTGACAATTTTTGGCCTCTTCACAGAAACTGGGTGTAGGAGTAGGTAATTTGTTCAAGTATGAAATGTTGCAGTATTTCCATTCATAGACCTTGGTAACTTAACTTGAATTGCACTTCATTTTTCTGCAGGAATTTTACCCTTATATGTGGACTTCCAAGCTTCACTGTGGTGGATATTTCATATAGTTTATCTCTTTTGGAAAATTGTTTTTCCACTCCATGCTCAATCTTTTGGAAAAGTCAAGTACATTCATATGGCATGTGTCCTAGTTGGAATTATACTTCCACTACTCCCCGCTATTACTTCAGTAGCCAGTTTTGTAGTGAGGAACAAAATGAAAACTCCTCACACCAACTAAGGAAGAACTTGTTCTTGTCAAGAGGACTAGGGTTTCAGGACTAGGGTTTCAGCCTACCAGCTACCCTACTCTTCGGTGTGCTAGCACTAATCGAGTTGCAACCTATTATTCTTTTACCCTTCCTTTGACCATTATCGACGGATCTGGATGTATAATGCTCATCATCATGGTGTGGTTCATAAACAAGCTCTACAGAAGAAACAAAGTGCAGGTCAGGTTAATAAATATAATATAGAGATTATAATATAGTAAAAATGTGTTTTGTTTCCATAGCCAAATATCAAGTTCAAGATATTCAAGTTTGAAACAGCTGAGAAGAAGCTGTTTATTGTTCTTTTGTACTTCGTGGTACTGAGTATTACAGGTTTAACAGCATATTCATTTTTTTCTAGAAATCCTTCTCACTTATTTGACAGTTTTCCAACATACTTTTTCTGTGAGCAAGGAGGTCACAATATAAGCAATCCATGCAGTCGTTCTGAATTTCTAAATCGAAGCTATCCTTCACTGCTGTTTGTGGCAAAATCTTTGCTGGCTCTGTTTCCAGTTATGAGCCTGGTGTATGTTGTGAACATTCAAGAACTAAAGGAATTGAGGAGAAAGTGGTTAAAAAAAACATTGACAGACTCTGACAACCCTATAGATAGCACAGTATGTACTTGATACATTGCAGAGAGTATGTGTGTGTGTGTTTATGCATGGTGTGTATATGTGTGTGTATCCCCAGTAAATTGTCGCTTATAAATGTTTAATATTAGCTAGCATTTGCAATGTTTTGTCAGTCTGATGCATAATATATATTTTTGGTAATTGCTTTAAGTTCATACAGAATATGGTCCCTTAAAACAAGTGATATCAAAAAATGGACTGAATAATCACTCAAAATATTGTTTCTTTAAAAAAAAAGTGGTTGTCTCCTACTACAATTGGGTGGAATAATTGGCTGGCAATTTATAGTGACCTTTCTGTAACTGGTGATTCATTTATGACTAATATCTAATGCCTGCAATACTGATTAAAGAAACATGAGAATGTGGATGAACACAGTTCCTACTGTTGTTTTAGTCTATAGAAATGTTTCAATTAGGAGAATGAAAAAAATTATTTTTATTCACTGATAATGTGCATACAAGAAAACAAAGAAAAGAAAGTAACTGAACAAAATTCACTTACAGCTATGTAACTTCTTCTTGTGTCATGAGGAAGATTGAGGTCCACCCAAAAAGGAAGTGACATTTTATATAGTCAATTAGCAATACACATTACATTATTGCTTGTGGTAACAAAAGTTGACTGGGTGAAAATGATTTGGGTTCTCTTTACACATGCCAAAACTGGATCACACCACCAAAATATAAAGAGCTGCAGTTGCCTAACTCAGTACAGGTTGAAAAGGAGTGCCAACACAGTGGGCTGTCAATTGAAGGTTGAAAATGCATTTTTCAAATTACCTGAAACCATGAAATCTGATAGCTATCAAAAAGAAAGTATGCAAATATGATAACCTTTTCAATCATCATTGTAAGACAAGGTCTGATGTTCTTAGAAGAAAAACAAGGGATAGATCAAAATATTCATGCATTTTGAACAGGTACATTAATTCAATAACTTTCACAGCAACCATTTCTCACTCATTAGAATCTCTCAACATTATCAGGAATAATTAGATACTGCAACTTACATGACATTGATCACACCCCACACATGAACTGGATGTGACAAAAATAAATAAATAAATAAACAAACAAACAAACAAACAGACAGACAAACAAACAAATAAACAAATGAAGAAACAATAATAAAAATAAATAACGAGTATAAGGTTAATAATACACTTATGATATTATTGTTGTTGATATTGTTTAATAATAATAATAATAATAATAATAATAATAATAATAATAATAATAATAATAATAATAATAATAATAATAATAATAATAATAATAATAATAATAATAATAATAATAATAATAATAATAATAATAATAATAATATTAATAATAATAATAATAATAATAATAATAATAATAATAATAATAATAATAATAATAATAATAATAATAATAATAATAATAATAATAATAATAATAATAATAATAATAATAATAATAATAATAATAATAATAATAATAATAATAATAATAATAATAATAATAATAATAATAATAATAATATAATATAATATAATAATATAATATAATAATAAAAATAATAATAATAATAATTATTATTATTATTATTATTATTATTATTATAATAATTATAATAATCAATCAAAATAATCATAATAATCATAATAATCAATCATCATAATCATCATAATCATCATCATCATCATCATCATCATCATAATAATAATAATAATAATAATAATAATAATAATACTGTATAATATAATAGTAATAATAATAATAATAATAATAATAATAATAATAATAATAATTATAATTATAGTAATATAATAATATAATAGTAATAATAATAGTAATAGTAATAGTAATAATAATAATAATAATAATAATAATAATAATAATAATAATAATAATAATAATAATAATAATAATAATAATAATAATAATAATAATAATAATAATAATAATAATAATAATAATAATAATAATAATAATAATAATAATAATAATAATAATAATAATAATAATAATAATAATAATAATAATAATACAGTGCACTCCTGATAATTGGACCACATCCGTCCCAAACAAAAGTGGTCCATTTATCCAGCTGGCTAATATATCAGACTTTTATGTTACTACATGTATATGTATAATTATAAC